>LR999985.1:14245000-14251341 GCA_905220455.2 Deilephila porcellus | reverse complement strand
CTAACCTAACCTAACCTAACCTAACCTAACCTAACCTAACCTAACCTAACCTAACCTAACCTAACCTAACCTAACCTAACCTAACCTAACCTAACCTAACCTAACCTAACCTAACCTAACCTAACCTAACCTAACCTAACCTACCTAACCTAACCTAACCTAACCTAACCTAACCTAACCTAACCTAACCTAACCTAACCTAACCTAACCTAACCTAACCTAACCTAACCTAACCTAACCTAACCTAACCTAACCTAACCTAACCTAACCTAACCTAACCTAACCTAACCTAACCTAACCTAACCTAACCTAACCTAACCTAACCTAACCTAACCTAACCTAACCTAACCAACCTAACCTAACCTAACCTAACCTAACCTAACCTAACCTAACCTAACCTAACCTAACCTAACCTAACCTAACCTAACCTAACCTAACCTAACCTAACCTAACCTAACCTAACCTAACCTAACCTAACCTAACCTAACCTAACCTAACCTAACCTAACCTAACCTAACCTAACCTAACCTAACCTAACCTAACCTAACCTAACCTAACCTAACCTAACCTAACCTAACCTAACCTAACCTAACCTAACCTAACCTAACCTAACCTAACCTAACCTAACCTAACCTAACCTAACCTAACCTAACCTAACCTAACCTAACCTAACCTAACCTAACCTAACCTAACCTAACCTAACCTAACCTAACCTAACCTAACCTAACCTAACCTAACCTAACCTAACCTAACCTAACCTAACCTAACCTAACCTAACCTAACCTAACCTAACCTAACCTAACCTAACCTAACCTAACCTAACCTAACCTAACCTAACCTAACCTAACCTAACCTAACCTAACCTAACCTAACCTAACCTAACCTAACCTAACCTAACCTAACCTAACCTAACCTAACCTAACCTAACCTAACCTAACCTAACCTAACCTAACCTAACCTAACCTAACCTAACCTAACCTAACCTAACCTAACCTAACCTAACCTAACCTAACCTAACCTAACCTAACCTAACCTAACCTAACCTAACCTAACCTAACCTAACCTAACCTAACCTAACCTAACCTAACCTAACCTAACCTAACCTAACCTAACCTAACCTAACCTAACCTAACCTAACCTAACCTAACCTAACCTAACCTAACCTAACCTAACCTGACCTAACCTAACCTAACCTAACCTAACCTAACCTAACCTAACCTAACCTAACCTAACCTAACCTAACCTAACCTAACCTAACCTAACCTAACCTAACCTAACCTAACCTAACCTAACCTAACCTAACCTAACCTAACCTAACCTAACCTAACCTAACCTAACCTAACCTAACCTAACCTAACCTAACCTAACCTAACCTAACCTAACCTAACCTAACCTAACCTAACCTAACCTAACCTAACCTAACCTAACCTAACCTAACCTAACCTAACCTAACCTAACCTAACCTAACCTAACCTAACCTAACCTAACCTAACCTAACCTAACCTAACCTAACCTAACCTAACCTAACCTAACCTAACCTAACCTAACCTAACCTAACCTAACCTAACCTAACCTAACCTAACCTAACCTAACCTAACCTAACCTAACCTAACCTAACCTAACCTAACCTAACCTAACCTAACCTAACCTAACCTAACCTAACCTAACCTAACCTAACCTAACCTAACCTAACCTAACCTAACCTAACCTAACCTAACCTAACCTAACCTAACCTAACCTAACCTAACCTAACCTAACCTAACCTAACCTAACCTAACCTAACCTAACCTAACCTAACCTAACCTAACCTAACCTAACCTAACCTAACCTAACCTAACCTAACCTAACCTAACCTAACCTAACCTAACCTAACCTAACCTAACCTAACCTAACCTAACCTAACCTAACCTAACCTAACCTAACCTAACCTAACCTAACCTAACCTAACCTAACCTAACCTAACCTAACCTAACCTAACCTAACCTAACCTAACCTAACCTAACCTAACCTAACCTAACCTAACCTAACCTAACCTAACCTAACCTAACCTAACCTAACCTAACCTAACCTAACCTAACCTAACCTAACCTAACCTAACCTAACCTAACCTAACCTAACCTAACCTAACCTAACCTAACCTAACCTAACCTAACCTAACCTAACCTAACCTAACCTAACCTAACCTAACCTAACCTAACCTAACCTAACCTAACCTAACCTAACCTAACCTAACCTAACCTAACCTAACCTAACCTAACCTAACCTAACCTAACGTAACCTAACCTAACCTAACCTAACCTAACCTAACCTAACCTAACCTAACCTAACCTAACCTAACCTAACCTAACCTAACCTAACCTAACCTAACCTAACCTAACCTAACCTAACCTAACCTAACCTAACCTAACCTAACCTAACCTAACCTAACCTAACCTAACCTAACCTAACCTAACCTAACCTAACCTAACCTAACCTAACCTAACCTAACCTAACCTAACCTAACCTAACCTAACCTAACCTGACCTAACCTAACCTAACCTAACCTAACCTAACCTAACCTAACCTAACCTAACCTAACCTAACCTAACCTAACCTAACCTAACCTAACCTAACCTAACCTAACCTAACCTAACCTAACCTAACCTAACCTAACCTAACCTAACCTAACCTAACCTAACCTAACCTAACCTAACCTAACCTAACCTAACCTAACCTAACCTAACCTAACCTAACCTAACCTAACCTAACCTAACCTAACCTAACCTAACCTAACCTAACCTAACCTAACCTAACCTAACCTAACCTAACCTAACCTAACCTAACCTAACCTAACCTAACCTAACCTAACCTAACCTAACCTAACCTAACCTAACCTAACCTAACCTAACCTAACCTAACCTAACCTAACCTAACCTAACCTAACCTAACCTAACCTAACCTAACCTAACCTAACCTAACCTAACCTAACCTAACCTAACCTAACCTAACCTAACCTAACCTAACCTAACCTAACCTAACCTAACCTAACCTAACCTAACCTAACCTAACCTAACCTAACCTAACCTAACCTAACCTAACCTAACCTAACCTAACCTAACCTAACCTAACCTAACCTAACCTAACCTAACCTAACCTAACCTAACCTAACCTAACCTAACCTAACCTAACCTAACCTAACCTAACCTAACCTAACCTAACCTAACCTAACCTAACCTAACCTAACCTAACCTAACCTAACCTAACCTAACCTAACCTAACCTAACCTAACCTAACCTAACCTAACCTAACCTAACCTAACCTAACCTAACCTAACCTAACCTAACCTAACCTAACCTAACCTAACCTAACCTAACCTAACCTAACCTAACCTAACCTAACCTAACCTAACCTAACCTAACCTAACCTAACCTAACCTAACCTAACCTAACCTAACCTAACCTAACCTAACCTAACCTAACCTAACCTAACCTAACCTAACCTAACCTAACCTAACCTAACCTAACCTAACCTAACCTAACCTAACCTAACCTAACCTAACCTAACCTAACCTAACCTAACCTAACCTAACCTAACCTAACCTAACCTAACCTAACCTAACCTAACCTAACCTAACCTAACCTAACCTAACCTAACCTAACCTAACCTAACCTAACCTAACCTAACCTAACCTAACCTAACCTAACCTAACCTAACCTAACCTAACCTAACCTAACCTAACCTAACCTAACCTAACCTAACCTAACCTAACCTAACCTAACCTAACCTAACCTAACCTAACCTAACCTAACCTAAGCTAACCTAACCTAACCTAACCTAACCTAACCTAACCTAACCTAACCTAACCTAACCTAACCTAACCTAACCTAACCTAACCTAACCTAACCTAACCTAACCTAACCTAACCTAACCTAACCTAACCTAACCTAACCTAACCTAACCTAACCTAACCTAACCTAACCTAACCTAACCTAACCTAACCTAACCTAACCTAACCTAACCTAACCTAACCTAACCTAACCTAACCTAACCTAACCTAACCTAACCTAACCTAACCTAACCTAACCTAACCTAACCTAACCTAACCTAACCTAACCTAACCTAACCTAACCTAACCTAACCTAACCTAACCTAACCTAACCTAACCTAACCTAACCTAACCTAACCTAACCTAACCTAACCTAACCTAACCTAACCTAACCTAACCTAACCTAACCTAACCTAACCTAACCTAACCTAACCTAACCTAACCTAACCTAACCTAACCTAACCTAACCTAACCTAACCTAACCTAACCTAACCTGACCTAACCTAACCTAACCTAACCTAACCTAACCTAACCTAACCTAACCTAACCTAACCTAACCTAACCTAACCTAACCTAACCTAACCTAACCTAACCTAACCTAACCTAACCTAACCTAACCTAACCTAACCTAACCTAACCTAACCTAACCTAACCTAACCTAACCTAACCTAACCTAACCTAACCTAACCTAACCTAACCTAACCTAACCTAACCTAACCTAACCTAACCTAACCTAACCTAACCTAACCTAACCTAACCTAACCTAACCTAACCTAACCTAACCTAACCTAACCTAACCTAACCTAACCTAACCTAACCTAACCTAACCTAGCCTAACCTAACCTAACCTAACCTAACCTAACCTAACCTAACCTAACCTAACCTAACCTAACCTAACCTAACCTAACCTAACCTAACCTAACCTAACCTAACCTAACCTAACCTAACCTAACCTAACCTAACCTAACCTAACCTAACCTAACCTAACCTAACCTAACCTAACCTAACCTAACCTAACCTAACCTAACCTAACCTAACCTAACCTAACCTAACCTAACCTAACCTAACCTAACCTAACCTAACCTAACCTAACCTAACCTAACCTAACCTAACCTAACCTAACCTAACCTAACCTAACCTAACCTAACCTAACCTAACCTAACCTAACCTAACCTAACCTAACCTAACCTAACCTAACCTAACCTAACCTAACCTAACCTAACCTAACCTAACCTAACCTAACCTAACCTAACCTAACCTAACCTAACCTAACCTAACCTAACCTAACCTAACCTAACCTAACCTAACCTAACCTAACCTAACCTAACCTAACCTAACCTAACCTAACCTAACCTAACCTAACCTAACCTAACCTAACCTAACCTAACCTAACCTAACCTAACCTAACCTAACCTAACCTAACCTAACCTAACCTAACCTAACCTAACCTAACCTAACCTAACCTAACCTAACCTAACCTAACCTAACCTAACCTAACCTAACCTAACCTAACCTAACCTAACCTAACCTAACCTAACCTAACCTAACCTAACCTAACCTAACCTAACCTAACCTAACCTAACCTAACCTAACCTAACCTAACCTAACCTAACCTAACCTAACCTAACCTAACCTAACCTAACCTAACCTAACCTAACCTAACCTAACCTAACCTAACCTAACCTAACCTATCCTAACCTAACCTAACCTAACCTAACCTAACCTAACCTAACCTAACCTAACCTAACCTAACCTAACCTAACCTAACCTAACCTAACCTAACCTAACCTAACCTAACCTAACCTAACCTAACCTAACCTAACCTAACCTAACCTAACCTAACCTAACCTAACCTAACCTAACCTAACCTAACCTAACCTAACCTAACCTGACCTAACCTAACCTAACCTAACCTAACCTAACCTAACCTAACCTAACCTAACCTAACCTAACCTAACCTAACCTAACCTAACCTAACCTAACCTAACCTAACCTAACCTAACCTAACCTAACCTAACCTAACCTAACCTAACCTAACCTAACCTAACCTAACCTAACCTAACCTAACCTAACCTAACCTAACCTAACCTAACCTAACCTAACCTAACCTAACCTAACCTAACCTAACCTAACCTAACCTAACCTAACCTAACCTAACCTAACCTAACCTAACCTAACCTAACCTAACCTAACCTAACCTAACCTAACCTAACCTAACCTAACCTAACCTAACCTAACCTAACCTAACCTAACCTAACCTAACCTAACCTAACCTAACCTAACCTAACCTAACCTAACCTAACCTAACCTAACCTAACCTAACCTAACCTAACCTAACCTAACCTAACCTAACCTAACCTAACCTAACCTAACCTAACCTAACCTAACCTAACCTAACCTAACCTAACCTAACCTAACCTAACCTAACCTAACCTAACCTAACCTAACCTAACCTAACCTAACCTAACCTAACCTAACCTAACCTAACCTAACCTAACCTAACCTAACCTAACCTAACCTAACCTAACCTAACCTA